>OZ024836.1:63539579-63542079 GCA_964016985.1 Anodontia alba | reverse complement strand
TGTCACCCAGGCGTTGGCGTCGGCGTCTGTCGGCGTCGGCCTCGGCGTCGGCGTCCGCGTTAGCACAATGTTTAAGTTTTCAAATGTGTGCATAGTTTTTTAACTGTCTAAGGTACTGCCTTCATATTTGGCCTACACCTACTTTAGGGTAAGACCTTTCAGTAGCATACACCCCCATCCCCAAAATAGACTCTTTATATAGGTCAAGGTCAGTTCTTACTTTGTCTTTTACACCCCATGTTTAAGTTGTGCGTTTAAGTTTTGAGAAGTGTACCTTACTGCTGAAGTGTTCAAGATAGAGCTCTAATATTTGGCCCACACCAGCCTTAGGGTTAGACCTTTCAATAGCACACACCTCTTCCTCAGTTTGACCTTCTGCCTAGGTCAAGGTCAGGTCACACTATCATTTGACCCCATGTTCGAGTTCTGCGTTTAAGTTTTGAAAAGTGTTTGTAACTGCTGAAGTATTCAAGATACTGCTTTAATATTTGCCCCACCAATAGTAGGGTAAGACCTTTCAATAGCTCAGTTTGACCTTCTGCCTAGGTCAAGGTCAGGTTATACTTAGTCATTTAAACCCATGTTTAAGTTTTGCGTTTAAGTTTTAAAAAGTGTTCGTAACTGCTAAAGTATTCAAAATGCTGCTTTAATATTTGGCTCACACCTGCCTTAGGGTAAAACTTTTCAATAGTACACACCCCTTCCTCAGTTTGACCTTCTGCCTAGGTCAAGATCAGGTCATACTTTGTCATTTATAGCCGTGTTTAAGTATTGAAAAGTGTACATGGCTGCTGAAGTATGTAAGATATAGCTTTCATATTTCATCCACACCAGCCTAAGGGAAGATGTTTCAATGGCATATACCCCATCCCTCAGTTTGACATTTTTCCAACATCAAAGTCAGGTCCTACTCTGTCATTTCTGCTATGTTTAAGTTCTGCATTTAAACTTTAATATTTAAAGATTGTTTTCTTATCTGAGCAGCCCTTTCCGGCGAGCTGCGTTGTCTTTTGACAACTCTTGTATTATCATTACGAAAACACGCCTATTCAAATATATAGAAATTTTTACCTCTAAAGAATGAAAATTTTCAGATAAAAAACTCTGATATTTTTTCGTATTTATGCTCAAAACGTAAATTGTGGGTACTCTGCTGAGGCCGTTCTAACGAGTACCCACAATCTATGTTTTTGAGCGGAAATAAGAAAAATAATATATACCCCTGTAAACCCTAATTTTACTATATAAAAGTGGGGTTTAACGGGGTCAAAATTACATAGGCATGTTTTCGTGATGTTTTCAGAGAAAATAAGACTTACCATTTCATGAGAATGGCTGCTAAGCAGGCGATTCACATGAAATGTCAAGCCTATTTTCTCTGAAAAAATACATCAAAAATTCAAAATGTTGTTTGATGCAGTTGTGGTTAGCGCTTTACGGGTTAATTTGTACCAAAAAAGGTCTACCAATTGCCATAATTGTTGCCTTCAATATGTGGCAATATCTGGTTGGATTCGCTGTGTATTGAATTCATAAGTGTACGGTAAGGAAGAAGTAATGCCAACCTTGCAAAAATGAAAATGAAAAATGAAATCACGTTTTCAATTTTAATGATCAGTCCTGGTATGGACCGATAGCGTTTTAGTGGTCGTATATGTGTACTGCAGTTATAGTATTCTGAAAAAAATAAATTAAAATAAAATAAAAAAAAATAAAATAAAAATAAATAAATAAATAAATAAATCACAACGTCATTGGGTTCAGAAAATTATGCCATTGTTCACCTGATAAGCAGTCATATCGATATATTTGGAAATAACACTGAAACTATTGTACACTGTGTTGTGAAAACGCTAAATGCATGTTTTCAATTTTAATGATCAGTCCTGGTATGGACCGATTCTTTCATTTGATGTTATGTTCGCTTGCAACTGAACTTCAAATGAACGAAATCTTTCATTAAAGGGCATAACTTCATTTAAGGTTGTAACATGGCGTGCAAACATAACTTTTATGAAATCGAAAACAGTGGACTACAAAACACCGAATATGCTGTACACCCTGCCGACTGTTGTTCAGTGTCGGTCGGTCTGGGTCTAGGCTATTCTATATTTAAGACACATGCACGCACGCATATACGTACACATACACACACACACACACACACACACACACACACACACACACACACACATACGCATATATATATAAAAGACGTACCTTCTGACATGTGCGCACAACGAAGACTCAAATCAGCCTGCACATCCGTTTATTCTGATCAGAGCCTTCGTTGTCCCCATGAAGTAACTTTATATCCATGGCTGACCAAACTGCGCCAGTGAAGATTCTGATCAGACTGCGCGAATGCGCAGGCTGATCTGAATCTTCGCTGGGCACACACGTCCGAAAGTACGTTTTCTGACATTGCGGCTCATATGTTGAAGATAAGACGATATGTACAATATAATATAGAGAATTGAGCCAGCGCACGACAAAACCT